>CM060072.1:600000-642500 GCA_030533445.1 Cyprinodon diabolis
ATCCATTATCCATCCATCCTTCATCCATCCATCCATCCATCCATCCATCCATCCATCCATCCATCCATCCATCCATCCATCAGTCCATCCATCCATCCATCATCCATTATCCATCCATCCATCCATCCATCCATCCATCATCCATCCATTATCCATCCATCCTTCATCCATCCTCCATCCATCCATCCATCCATCCATCCATCCATCATCCATCCATTATCCATCCATCCTTCATCCATCCATCCATCCATCCATCCATCCATCCATCCATCCATCCATCCATCCATCCATCAGTCCATCCATCCATCCATCATCCATTATCCATCCATCCATCCATTATCCACCCATCCATCCATCCATCCATCCATCCATCATCCATCCATCCATCATCCATCCATTATCCATCCATCCTTCATCCATCCTCCATCCATCCATCCATCCATCCATCCATCCATCCATCCATCATCCATCCATTATCCATCCATCCTTCATCCATCCATCCATCCATCCATCCATCCATCCATCCATCAGTCCATCCATCCATCCATCATCCATTATCCATCCATCCATCCATTATCCACCCATCCATCCATCCATCCATCCATCATCCATCCATCCATCCTTCATCCATCCATCCATCCATCCATCCATCCATTATCCACCCATCCATCCATCCATCCATCCATCATCCATCCATCCATCCTTCATCCATCCATCCATCCATCCATCCATCCATCCATCCATCCATCCATCCATCCATCAGTCCATCCATCCATCCAGGTCCCTCTCTGGTCCCTCCCTGTCGTTCAGGTCCAGGGGATTCCTGTTGTTTCCTAACTACAGTTTAAGATGGAAACCTTTCTGTGAATCATGACTTCTCAAACAGCAGCCATGTTTCTTTATTCTAACCAGAGGTTTGGCCTCCAGACGCTCCTTTCTGAGAGGTCCACAAATTAATTCCTCTAACTTGATCTCTGCTCTTTGCGCTCTAGCATGCAGTGTGAACTTCATTACCTGATGTAGACGGATGGTTGCCTTCGCTAATTCTGTCCACCGAACCAAACGTTCCACCGCTGGACTCTATTTTAGCTGCAGGCCTGTCTCAAGCCTGTCCATTGGAAACAATAAGCTTTCTGAACTTTATGGCAGAGGCTGTCAACAAAATACATACATTAACTTATTTAAAAAATCCAAATGGGGCTACTTTCATATCTGGTATCATATCCCATATTTGCTGTCCGACTGGTTGATTTCTTCAGGCTCTAACATCATTGTCCTCTGAGCTTCTCTAACTGTCACTGTTATCAGTCAGCAATCTGCTCCTGTAATTTGCTTTGGAGTCAATTATTCCTCTGACTGAATTAATTCAACTAGATCCGCTTTATGCTCTCATTTATAAGAAGGATTGATTCCTAAAATATTTCTATTTTAGTTTGTGATGGTCGGACGTTTCTGTTGTGGGAATTTAGTTTAAAAATCTGTTCTTCAGCATCATCATGCTTTATCCATTGCATCTACTTTAAGAGAGAAACTAATGATGGATGTCAGTATTTTTCCTTCTGTGACACTAGTGACTACAGAGCACTATTCTGTCGCACGATTTAACCCAATTTACCTGTAGAGATGTCAGTGAAGTTATCTACTGATCTGGGACTTTATTAAACTAACTTAGGGTTATTTTTTCCTAACAGGGGGTGAACAGGGTTGGGAAAGACACCAAAGTGGGACGCCATGGCGTGCAGCGGAAAGACTGGCATGACTATGAGACAATCAGAAGAGACGCAGCGAGATCTGGTAAATCATCTATTAATCCCTCATCATGTGCGTCTCGTGCACATCCTGTCTCTCTCTCTCTGTAATTCAACCTTTAATACTTAAAAATCACGTTTGTGTATGAAAAGAAATGCCTTTTTTAGACTCGGCAGTGAACTGATAAATTAAATTAATAATTGTCCAAAAAGAGTAAAAAGCTTAAACAGCTGCAGCCTGAGGTGTTACTGAATGGATGAGCTGACATGGAAGCATATGTTCCAGGAAACGGTGAGCAGGGGAAGCCGTTCCCTCTGACCGATGCTGACCGGGTGGACCAGGCCTACAGGGAGAACGGGTTCAACATCTACGTCAGCGATAGGATCTCGCTGAATCGCTCCGTCCCTGACATACGCCATCCCAAGTAAGTTAAACTCCAGATCAGATGCAAACTCAGAGACTTTCTCATGGATTCTAAGCGATCCGTACTTTGATGCATTCAGTCAGATTTTCTTATTCAGGATTAAATGTGTGAGAAATTTAATAGCTTTTTGTTAACTTGATAACTTGAATGAGACACCAGCCTTCTTTGAATTAATCCCACTAAAAGGGAGAGCCTGCAAAAATAACTATAGTATAAGTCTCCAATTGTTAGGAAAATAATCTTCCTAAACTTGACAAAGGCTCAAAATGAGATTTCAATATGAGATGAGATATCAAAGAGATTTTGATATATATATATATATGGATTGATTGATTGATTGATTATTTGTTACAGTAACTGAGGCTCAAACAGGACTTGAGCTCTAAGACCTTGAAGTTTAGCAGATAAATAGTTTATAACGTTACACTGCAGAACTAAAAGTCATTGCTGGCGTAAAAAGAGAAGCGACTCCTGAACAGCAGCCCTGTTGGTCGTATTTATCACCCAGGCGGTGTCTCTGTCTGACAGGCGGGAGTTTGGTCCCGCCTACAGATGCACCCGCTGCTCTTACATGTTTCCTCTATTAATAAACCTGCAGCTTTAGAAGATGAACAGCATCATTATTAGGGCTTCCATTACTGACCTATGAACTGGAAGCTTCACCTCAACTTCATACAAACTAAATATATTTTTATTGTTTCTTTTAATCTCCAAGCTTTTTTTTATTAATATTTTCATTTTGAAATCTCTACAAATGCTTAAATATGACTAATATCTTAAAATGCTCTATCAGTTCTTAAAAAAAAGGAGAGCAACAGAATTAGATCAAATTTCGAACTTAGCCAACTGGTGAGTTGTTTTGTCTTCAGAAGACACTGAGGACACCTATGGGGTCCTTGAGGGCCCCTTGGTGCCCGGGGCCCCTGTTGGTCGCCGCTGCCTTTGGGAATTTAAATGTTGGGCACAGCCAGCTTCTTTGGGCTTAGAGATAAGTGAGTAACTAGCAGACTGGTTAAATAAGGAGTCTTTGGTTAGAATTTAGTAACCAGATGCAATGAGCATAGAGGAAACACAGAAACATTAACATGATATCAGTGTTTAAACCCTTAGAAAAATAAAGCACCCAATCCTGACATGACTTTAGGGGGAGCGGGGGTCTACAGGTTAGGGTATTGAGCTTAGCCCCCAGAGCTCCCCACTCCCACATCCTGCTCTCTGGGTCCCTGAGCAAGACCCTGAACCCCACACTGCTCCCCAGGCGCCGCACCATGGCACCCCACTGCTCCCCAAGGGGAGGGGCTAAAGGCAGAGAGGGAATTACGTTGCTCTGCGACAGTGGAATGAGAATAAATGACAATTTTTCTTTTAGCAGTAAATGTCAACATGAAGCACCACCTGGTCACTGTTTACTTCCTGCTTTTACACAACATTAAACACATGAACTGATAACTAATGGTCATAATCCTAAATTGTTTCGCTCTCTCCCCAAGTTTGCCAGACCTGTAACCTCTGATGATTTCCATAAAAATGTAAAAAATGTAAATTACTTTATTGGAAATCAGCCCTTGTGGAGCAGGGGGCTGCCAAGCGGGGGGAGCAGGGGGCCGCCATCACTATATATTGAATAAAATACTATTGGATTTAAAGGGTTAACACAACAGTTCAAATGATCTAATTGATAAACCAGATTAATTAAATATTTACCTGCTAACCTGTCCTTGTTGCTGCTGCTTTAACAGCTATTATTTATCATTAGACTGAGGAACAGAATTAATACCTAACGACTCAGAAAACTGCAATGAAATTCTTTTTTTAGCTCCCGAAACAAAACAATTACCTAAAAAAATACCTAAATGTAAAAATGACCCACATATTATATTTTAATTCCTTCTACTGCTACTATTTTATTTATTAAGCGCTTTAAAACAGCTGTGCTCTACAAGACAATCATTAATAAACATTCAAAATATGGAAGATCCGGTTTTATTAACAAACATGAAATGCCATGAGAGCAAAGCGTTAAAAGCCAAAGAATAAAAATTGTCTTTAGGTGAGTTTTAAACATGGAGAGTAACGGAGCAATAATAAAATATGCAACAAAAATCGTTCCATAACTTAACAGCGGAAACGCTAAACGCTCCGTTTCCTCTGAACTTCAGACCTCAGAATCTCTAGAAACCGCTGATCATCGGACCTCAAGCAACAAGCAGAAACCTGAAGTAAGGTGGAACCATGCAAACTTTAATTAACCAATAAAAGAATCCTAAATGAACTCTAAAATGCACAGAGTGACAGTGGAGAGGAAGCCCAGATACGAGCTCTCCAATTAGAAACAGTCTGCTTCAAGTACGAAACCAAGGAGCCGAAATCAACAGGAGACGATTGGAAGGAGCTGCTGGGACACCAAACCATCTCCTCTTTTTTCTTCTCATTTAGAGTTTAAAAAGTTCAAAGCCATCCATACTTTAATGTTTTCCAGACATAATAATGTTGGCTTGAAAGAAAGAAGCTCCTGTTTTCAGTGGCATGTTTATCTGACATCATCTGCGTAAAAATGGAAGATCCCAGAGTATAGAAACCAAAAATACTGCAGAGCGATCTGAGCAGCATCATTAAAAAAACAAAAGGACTCATTTTAAAGTTTGGACTTTTATATTGTTTTTATCAACATCAGACTGATATTTCCCGGACTGCTGTTATATTGTCAGGTTTTCCCACATCGTCCAGCCGTACATGAGGATGTTTAAGCAGAGCTTAAATAGGAACAGGCAGGAGGTACAGTTCCTCAGAGATTCTGTAATCTTAATCCAGGTCTTTGTAATGCGGAGATTTAGCTGGAAGTGACGAAGTCTGTCGGGATAAAAGGCTTTGTTCACCAGGGATCAGGTGTTCACCAGGGATCAGGCGTTCACCAGGGATCTGGCGTTCGTTCACCAGGGATCAGGCGTTCACCAGGGATCAGGCGTTCACCAGGGATCAGGTGTTCACCAGGGATCAGGCGTTCACCAGGGATCAGGCGTTCACCAGGGATCAGGCGTTCACCAGGGATCTGGCGTTCACCAGGGATCAGGCGTTCACCAGGGATCAGGCGTTCGTTCACCAGGGATCAGGCGTTCACCAGGGATCTGGCGTTCACCAGGGATCAGGCGTTCACCAGGGATCAGGCGTTCACCAGGGATCTGGCGTTCACCAGGGATCAGGCGTTCACCAGGGATCAGGCGTTCGTTCACCAGGGATCAGGCGTTCACCAGGGATCAGGCGTTCATCAGGGATCAGGCATTCGTTCACCAGGGATCAGGTGTTCACCAGGGATCAGGCGTTCACCAGGGATCAGGCGTTCGTTCACCAGGGATCAGGCGTTCACCAGGGATCAGGCATTCACCAGGGATCAGGCGTTCGTTCACCAGGGATCAGGTGTTCACCAGGGATCAGGCGTTCACCAGGGATCAGGCGTTCACCAGGGATCAGGCGTTCACCAGGGATTTGACGTTCACCAGGCCAAACATGGCAGGAGCCTCATCCTGCGATTATCTAGACCAGGAACCCTCTTGGCGCCACCCTCGAACCCTGCAGGTTAGCTCTGTGCTGATGGAGGCCAGGGAAGAAAGGGGGCGTGGCCAAGGATGCCCATCACTGCCAGAAACAAACAGGAGGCAGGTGTTGATGGGATCCAGAAGCTGAAATGGACCACGGAGGGAAAACCGACTGCAGCTTTTCACTCCTGTTAAACAATAAAGCAGTTTATTCCAGAGATTATAAAGCAGTTTATTCCAGAGATTATAAAGCAGTTTATTCCAGAGATTATAAAGCAGTTTATTTCAGAGATTATAAAGCAGTTTATTCCAGAGATTATAAAGCAGTTTATTCCAGAGATTATAAAGCAGTTTATTCCAGAGATTATAAAGCAGTTTATTCCAGAGATTATAAAGCAGTTTATTCCAGAGATTATAAAGCAGTTTATTCCAGAGATTATAAAGCAGTTTATTTCAGAGATTATAAAGCAGTTTATTTCAGAGATTATAAAGCAGTTTATTCCAGAGATTATAAAGCAGTTTATTCCAGAGATTATAAAGCAGTTTATTCCAGAGATTATAAAGCAGTTTATTTCAGAGATTATAAAGCAGTTTATTCCAGAGATTATAAAGCAGTTTATTCCAGAGATTATAAAGCAGTTTATTCCAGAGATTATAAAGCAGTTTATTCCAGAGATTATAAAGCAGTTTATTCCAGAGATTATAAAGCAGTTTATTTCAGAGATTATAAAGCAGTTTATTCCAGAGATTATAAAGCAGTTTATTCCAGAGATTATTCTCCATTAATCAACAGGAGAGAAATGAATGCTCTGCTGATTTATCCTTTGAAATGAGAAGCTTTCAAAGCTGTTTGGTTGGTTTCTTCATAATAAAGTCAATTAAAGGATCAAAAACAGTGAAAGTTCTTTGATTTCTTTTTCTTGGACAATAAGAGCAAAATTATTTGTACTTCAAAGTAAAAAAAAAATAGCTTTGTGAGAAACAAGCTTTACATAAGCATAAAAAAAAAAAACGTACACTATATTGCCAAAAGTATTTGCTCACCCATCCAAATTATTGGAATCAGGTGTTCCAATC
The DNA here is from genome assembly GCA_030533445.1 of Cyprinodon diabolis. Taxonomy (NCBI): domain Eukaryota; kingdom Metazoa; phylum Chordata; class Actinopteri; order Cyprinodontiformes; family Cyprinodontidae; genus Cyprinodon; species Cyprinodon diabolis. Next base: position 606,784 of record CM060072.1, read on the forward strand.
ACTTCCATGGCCACAGGTGTATAAATTCAAGCACCTAGGCATGCAGACTGTTTTTACAAACATTTGTGAAAGAATGGGTCGCTCTCAGGAGCTCAGTGAATTCCAGCGTGGAACTGTGATAGGATGCCACCTGTGCAACAAATCCAGTCGTGAAATTTCCTCGCTCCTAAATATTCCACAGTCAACTGTCAGCTGTATTATAAGAAAATGGAAGTGTTTGGGAACGACAGCAACTCAGCCACGAAGTGGTAGGCCACGTAAACTGACGGAGCGGGGTCAGCGGATGCTGAAGCGCATAGTGCGAAGAGGTCGCCAACTTTCTGCAGAGTCAATCACTACAGACCTCCAAACTTCATGTGGCCTTCAGATTAGCTCAAGAACAGTGCGCAGAGAGCTTCATGGAATGGGTTTCCATGGTCGAGCAGCTGCATCCAAGCCATACATAACCAAGTGCAATGCAAAGCGTCGGATGCGGTGGTGTAAAGCACGCCGCCACTGGACTCTAGAGCAGTGGAGACGCGTTCTCTGGAGTGACGAATCGCGCTTCTCCATCTGGCAATCTGATGGACGGGTCTGGGTTTGGCGGTTGCCAGGAGAACGGTACTTGTCTGACTGCATTGTGCCAAGTGTAAAGTTTGGTGGAGGGGGGATTATGGTGTGGGGTTGTTTTTCAGGAGCTGGGCTTGGCCCCTTAGTTCCAGTGAAAGGAACTCTGAATGCTTCAGCATACCAAGACATTTTGGACAATTCCATGCTCCCAACTTTGTGGGAACAGTTTGGAGCTGGCCCCTTCCTCTTCCAACATGACTGTGCACCAGTGCACAAAGCAAGGTCCATAAAGACATGGATGACAGAGTCTGGTGTGGATGAACTTGACTGGCCTGCACAGAGTCCTGACCTCAACCCGATAGAACACCTTTGGGATGAATTAGAGCGGAGACTGAGAGCCAGGCCTTCTCGTCCAACATCAGTGTGCGACCTCACAAATGCGCTTCTGGAAGAATGGTCAAAAATTCCCATAAACACACTCCTAAACCTTGTGGACAGCCTTCCCAGAAGAGTTGAAGCTGTTCTAGCTGCAAAGGGTGGACCGACGTCATATTGAACCCTATGGATTAGGAACGGGATGTCACTTAAGCTCATATGTGAGTCAAGGCAGGTGAGCAAATACTTTTGGCAATATAGTGTATGTGTGATGATTTGTGTTTTTATTGGAGCCACAGAGGCGAGACACGTTATATTCACTGGGTTGTACATGAACCAAAGTAGGAAAAGCTTTCATCCATCCACATGTGCATCCGTCTGCCTGGAAGCTTCTTGGTCCAAACTGGATCCTCAGTTAAACCCAAGAATTGCTAAAACTGTCTTGGTATAAAAACAAACCTAAAATGTCCTGATTGGATCCCCTCTGAGCTCTGGGTGGATCGAAGTTTCGCTGGAAAAATGATTTCTGGTCCAAATCCTTGCAGCTGCTGGTGGTTCTACCAACTGGTAGATGATGGTCTGTACCTTAGAGGTGCTCCATGAGATCATGTTGATGAAGAAAATGGAAATTCCATGAATTATGAGACCAAAATGTATAACAATGCTGAAGTTTCTTTGTATTAGACTAATTGCAAACATATTTAACATCCAGTTGCTTCATAACTTCCAACTGTCCACCATTTTACATTTATAGCATAATATGATACAAACATTTTATACCATATGAAACAAACTTTATTGATTAAAGCATAGAGTCAGACCTCATAGATGGTAAAATGTGTTACAGTCCAAACTGTTCTTTTCGGTTCTTCTATTGTGTAAATAAAATGAACTTTATCAATAAAATACTGCGTACTTTGCATCCCTGTAGTTTTTCACCATGACGGTACTATAACCATGTCATAAAAGCTTATGAAGTCATTTGAGCCAATCTGCCAATATTTTGTTTTATGCCAATTCCAGTTTACTTCATATACGTTGAATGAGGGAATAAAATAATTACATTTTCTAAATTGTACTCCGTTTCACTTCCTATATTTCTGCCTCTGCTGGTGTCAGTAGGTCACTGCAACCCGGATTATCTTGGTTTTCTGAGTTCTGTGAAAAAGGCTTTTATAGTGAGGTTTAGTATAAGTAATTATTTTAAAAACAATAGGTAACTAAATGTTATTTTATATGTCCTAGTATAGAATTCCAACAAAAGATATTTTTATATTAGATCAACTGAAATCAGTTTTTTTATTCTTTGTGTTTAGAGAGCAGATAAATGTTTTTTATACGTCTAACATTTGTTAGAAGCATTTCCTTTAGATTTTAACTGGTCTTAATAGTGATTATAAACCTTCCCACTGCAGATTCCCACATCACAGATAGTTTCCACTGAGCGATAAAGAAGTTTGACGTTTTAGTCGTCAGAGAATCACTGATCAAATAAACCAGATAAACCTGCTGATCCACATGATGATTGGTAAACATTTTAGTGTAAACTGGGTCATCCCATGTGTGAGCAGGGTGGTGCATTTATAAAAGAGGCTGCTGAGGTCCATTATAGATGGTTGATTGCAGTACGGATGGAAAAGTTTATTTAAATAAACTGAATTATTAGAGAATTATAGAAAAAGAGCAGAAATGGCATAAAAGCAGCTGTCTAAGCATTTGAAGAGCCGTCGAGCTGTTTTATCTCAGATCAGCCTTCAGTGTCTTCTTCTACCCGACATCTGCTGCTTTGACCTCTACTGTCGCTTTCATGTGGAAAATAGTTTCAATCACTTTCAAGGTCTCCGCTCTGCTTTTTATCCCTCAGACTTCCCACATCCTGTGACCTTGTGGTTCCATCCAACATGCTTTCTGCACCAGGGTGGCATCGCTGTAGCACGCTCTGTCAAACAGATTATTTTATTGCAGCTGTCAAAGGACTGATGTGCAGCTTTGAAAACTTGATGGTGTGAACCAGACTTCTGTGTTTTTATTGGTAGTAAAACATTTTCTGTTGTTTCTTTACACTTTGTAGAAACTTCTTAAACATTCTTGAAGTTTCTTACCAAGTCTGGCTGAATACTTTTGCCAAGAATGAAAATTAGGATATTTTTGCTATTTTATTTTAGTTTTCCTTCAGCTTCTCATTCTTTTCGTGAAAGCTTGCTTCTCCAGAGTTCATTGTTGCAGGACTTTACAGTTTAATGTGACAGATTACTTACCTCCACTCGCCTGCATGGCTCTACATGCTGGCTGCAGCTCTCATGCGTTTTGTGGAGCGGATAACAAACGGCAACCTAAATGCTGGGGTGAGAAAGATACTGTCTTTCTCATCTTAAATGTAATGTGACAAAAATGAAGTTAGTCTGTGATTGAAGGTTGTTTGTGTTTTAGAAAGCGGTTAGATTGTTATTGCAATTTATTGCCCAGCGCTAGCAGAAACAGACTCATTTCAGTCTCCAGAGACCACCTCTGGCTGATTCCTAATAGTTCAGTCTGTAGACTGTTTCCTAGCTCCTTATCCAAATGCTTATTCCTTCATTTTTCATCAGAGCAACAATAAGAACAAGGAGCTCCAGACTGGCGTCTGAATCCTAATAGCTTTAAGGTTTCAACACATCATTACGGTGCAGAAACATACATGGATGATCAATTATGACTGCAGCCTTCCAGAAAGGAATAACTATGAAAGACTGATATAGCACAAATATAAAAACAGCTGAAGCTCTGGGTCTTAATACCCCAAACATACAAAGGTTTCTATATTTGCATACGTCACAGAAACTACATGTAAATAAATACTGTCTTTCTTCATTGGTGGGATTTGCACTCAGAGAATTTGTTTCTATGCAGCAGGAAGGAAACATTTGGCATTCTCTATTTTAAATAAACTATCGATTTTACTTTTATAAATGTGAACAAAACCAAAACTTGAGTGTCTTTATGATTAGAAAATTAAATTTTTTAAATTGTGATTCTGCTGCACATGCAATGAACTGTTCTGCCTTATTGCTAAGACATGTAATATGTTCTGCCTCTGCACTAAAGGGCAGTTTTTGCTTTGTCTATGTTGGCAACATTTAAATGAAAATCTGAACAGAAAGGGATTGGACCTTCAAACATTTCAACAGAATTACATTCCTGTCAGGCTGTGGGACTGAGGGTCTGGATGTTGGCATCAGTCAGACTGGTCAGAGTGACAGGAGAGTGACAGGTTTCAGACAGCCGGGGGCTACCTGGGTTCTCTGTGGGCCTGGGTCCTTCCTAAAGCTTTCCTTCACTTGTCTTGTCGTCCTATAATTCTCTTCTTGACGACTTAAAATTGAAGCTAAGTTTTATAAAAATTCAAAGTTCTTAAAAAGCAGAAAAAGTCTCAAACAAGGATCAAAAAATTTAGACAGAGGCCGCTGAGTCCAGGTCCAGTGAGTTTATTGCTAAACACTACATATTTACACAGCGCTGGTGAGCCGAAGCTGACAAATGGTGAAACCAGCTCCCTTTTATACATTTCTTATCGGTGGAAAAACCCCCTTCAGAACATATTTCAGTCATTGGTAAAGGTCACATTGATATTTATCTGCAAAACACGGTAACATTCATAGACACATCTCATACTTGTGAGAGCACTCTCTCAGGCCATGCAGAAACTTATGACGGTTTAGTCAAAAACATGTTGAAACTTATCCTTTCCCTACTTTAAGCCATGTCAGTCTGGCCTAGTGTTCCTCTTTGTGTCTCAGTCAAAGCATCACCCCTTCTGGGATCAGTACTGCACATTGTGCCTTGAAAATAACAACTCTATTTATCACAAGTTGTATGGCCAAATTTTGCTGGGCTGGTTAACCTTGATATGTCAAATACTTCATTTTTATGAGGGTGCTTTTTCTTATCACTAAGGGCCTTAATCCTGTGCTTTCCAGCAGATGAGTGTGCTTTTCTTCCTCTTACAGTCAGGTGCAGCAGTTACACACACTCATTGCTCTGTTTTTCTCCTCTTGGCCTACATAAATATATTCATGAACACAATTCTCTTTAATCATTTAAAACTTTTGATTCTTGTTTTATTCTAATCATTTATGACAAATAATACACTACATTTCCCCCCTTTGATCCTAAAAGGATCAATTTACGTGATTATGCAGGTGATAACTAATCTAAAACACTTTAAATGTGAACTCACCCAAGTGACAAAAGTTTATATATATATTGTGCACACTAAACTAAACGTAAGATTAAATACACACCATATAGTAAAAGTGAGTAATATAAGATGTGGTGGTGTCTGAGTAAATATTAAACTAATAAAATGCAGAAAACAGAATATATAAAAACAAAGAGGGATCCCCCTCTTGGCTCCCTTAAGAGGACCCGTCCTCGTTGCTTACTTGTTTTTTGTAGCAAGATGTTCTAATTCTGTTTTCTCAGCAGAGGCAAATACCAATGCCCAAGCAGCATCTTGTGTTACGAGGTCACTGCAATTATCCCCTACATAGGTGGTCTTTCACACCCATAAATACACACACACAAACAAAAAGCTTCATCAGGCCCTTCATGAATTGGGCATAAACTGTTTTGGTCATAGAGGTGATGTCAGGCTTGAGATCACTGTTGGTGTTGTATGACTCCAGCGGATGAGCCAAGAACTTTGCAACATGATGAGCTTCGGCAAGATCAAGCTGTATGTCATCTGCTAGGACCCCAAAGATGGCCAGTACGCCTGGAATGGATGGTGGCGGATAATTATGATGGCAAGGTGACGGTGGTCGGCGATCCTCGGGATTCTCAGGGCTGGCAGGGGTGCTGGTTGGGCCGAGATCAATACTGAGGTCCCCTGGTGGCATCGAGATGGACAGTGGCTTCCCAGTAGGTGATGGTGGTTGATCATCAGGCTGCCTGCTGGGTGTCATCATAGGTTGATCCTCAGGCTGCCTGCTGGGTGTCATCATAGGTTTGCTCCAACCCAAAGGTGCACTGCTTGGCCCCTCTGCAGGATCTAGTAGGTACCTGGGAGGAAGATATGGGCATCCTACCCCTAGTGATGGGCCTAACGACGCCAGTGCAGCTTGTAAATTCATTTGGTTTTCTTCATATTCATCATAACTAGCCTCTGCCATGTTCAATAATCTACCTGTGGGGACATAGTATGGCAAATTTAGGCATCATCTGAAGGCATATTATCTCTTATATCTATGGATTATTCAGCATGCAAGTTGCTATATCTACGTGAGTAAGTATATAAGTCATTGTTATGCAAAATATTTATATATATACACTGTTGTTATTAACGAAATGCACGTACCTGGTGAGGGTGGAAGGTGATCATGGTTATGTTTTATATCTCTTGGTCCAATTGTATCTCTACAACTGGGAACTGACCAGTTACACTTACAACAAGTCTTGAGACCAGTCCCCGAACAAGGGGTATGATGCAACACACAACTATCAATATAATCAGCATTACTGCCCCTAGAATCATTCCTGCTGCCTCAAGATATTTTCCCCTTCCAAGCTTGTGAAACCAATCCCAGAATCCCTTCAGCTGAGTGTTCCAATTAGCCGGGAATAATCTGAAGGGCTGGTAATTTTTTAGCATTATAGCAGGCTATACAATCATCTTTAGGGCGCTTTTTGGCTTTGAACATTGCCTGGACAGAGTACTGAATCCATTGTTGGAACATATTGGTTTCCCAGTGTGCAGTCTTTAATTTGTCTAGATCTCTTTTCTGCCTTTTGTTTACCAATTTTAACATTCTATGCGCTTTCCCTACCGTCATTACCTGCTCTGTTAATGTATTTTGGCATATGTACATTTTGCATCTTACCTCAATGATCACCATCCCATCCTCACGGCAGTCCATGCTTTGTGGAACTCCAAGCCAATGTTTCCCCATTGAGTTACCTAAAATTTCTTCAGACATTACATAATCATATCCTTTGACTTGCACATGCATTAGTGATAAATTTTCTCCATCATTATTATTGATTACCCCTTGGTTAGTAGCTAGTGTTACCATTGCTAGTGCACATGTTTGTGTGTGACGCATTAAATGTGTGTGTGCACTGTTAGTATTAATTTTCATAAGATCCCCCCTTGTTAACCCACAAAGGGTTAATACAACAAGAAGTTAATCAAAGTCTGAAGAAGGCGCATACGGGAGATGCCCAGACGGCGATGGGGTGGGCGGGACCGAGTCGATCGACGGCCCACTTGACGCGGAGGAGGAGGGGGAAAGGGAGGGGATGAGAGGGAAAGGTGCAGGTGAGGGATGTTAAGGGGACAGGACTCCACCAGCATCTGATGGGCCAGAAGAAAGAAGTTCGTCCAGTGCCTGAACGACGGATGGATCTGGGTGAGACCCAGAAGAAGTCTGAGTGGCAGAAGGATCATCATCATTGCATTGGTCGACCTGTAAGCATTTCATGAGGAGTAAGATGGGTTATGCGGTTAGTTTGAGAACGCATTGCCCTTAATGCAACAGGCAAGGCGTCCACCCAAGTCAAACGGTTGTTGCTGTCAGCTATTATCTTTGCTATCTTTGATTTCAGCACTCCATTAGCTCGTTCCACGGAGCCCTGTGACTGGGGATGATACACACAACCAAACTTCTGTGTTATGCACAACAGTTTAAACATTTGCTGGATCACCTGTGAAACAAAATGAGGTCCATTATCAGATGATATTGTATCAGGCATGCCAAATCTGGGAAAAACTTCTTTACACAAAAATCTTGCTGCAGCTTTGTGGTCATTCTTAGCAGTGGGGCATGCCTCCACCCATCTGCTAAACCTACAGACAACCACCAACATATATCTCTTTCCCTGAACCCGAGTTATCATGTCAACGTAATCCATCATCAGATGGCGGAACGGACCGTCTGGCATGGGAATATGTGCTAAGGGCTGTGTGAACATCTTACGCACATTATATTTAGGACAATGCGGACATAAGGCCAGTTCTCTGTCTACCATTGGTGTCATATAAGGTGACCACCAGACTGCCTGTAACTTTTGAATAACTTGGGCTCGTGAACAATGATCAGGTCCATGCATTATTTTAATCGCCGTTGGTAATAAGGACAAAGGTAATACAAAATGTCCTCGAGAACTGCGCCACAACCCAGCGTGGGGGTGTGTTAACCGAGCCGCCCCCCTTTGCACCCAGAGACGTTTTTCTGCTTCTGAGACGTTATTTTGGGCTTCTATTAAGGAGGCCAAATTAGTAATGGGTTCGCACTCAGCTACATGAATCATTGGTCCCTGCACTGCTGATCCTGTGGCTTCTTTAGCTGCCTCATCTGCTAAGTTATTTCCTATGGCTATAGGTGTTTTTGCTGTTTGGTGGGCTGCACATTTTACAATAGCCAACGCAGATGGAAGTTGCATAGCTTTTATTAATTCCACAACAGCTTGCCCATGTGTTACTGGGGTGCCATCTGTTCTAACAAACCCTCGTTGTTTCCAGATGCTAGCATTTATATGACATACCCCATAGCCATATGCACTGTCAGTATAGATTGTCACTCTTTTACCAGTAGCCAATTTACATGCTGCTGTTAATGCTTTTATCTCTGCCAATTGGGCAGAGCAAGGTTGATCTAGGCTCATTGATTGTACTTTGGTGAAGGTCCCATCAGGGTTAAGTTGGACTATTCCATATCCCGCTCTATTACCTGTCTCACCTCTGACACATGATCCGTCTACGAACAGTGTCAAATCAGATGGGATTGGATGATTGTATAAGTCCTCCCTTACCTTCATGAAGGTGTCCGTCTCCTGGAGACAATCATGGGGCTCACCTTCTGTGGGCAATACCATTCTTGTGGCTGGGTTAATGGTGGTACAGCGTTGTATTGTTAAGTCAGGTCCTGAAAGCAGAACTTCATAACCTGTTCGACGAGCTTGGGTTATCACAAAACGTGGACTGGTGAGCAGTGCATGTAATTGATGTGATGTGTACAAAATGATAGGGTGGCCCATAGTAATAACTGAGGCCTTTTTGTATGCGAAGGCTGCTGCTGCCAAACCCTGGTAGCAGGGAGGCAGACCTTCTTCGACACCATCTAATTTTGTGCTGTAATAAAAAATTGGCTGTTTACCTGTTGGGGTGTCTTGCATCAATACTGCACATGCATACCCTTGTCGCTCAGCCACATAGAGATGGAATGGTTTGCCATAATCTGGATTGGCCAGAGCAGGAGCAGTTTGGAGATCTTGTTTCAGCAGCTGGAACGCACCCTCTGCCTCATCTGTCCATTGCAATTGAGCCGACTGGTGTCCTTGACCTGCGGCTTTAATCAGTGCTCTCAGTGGAGCCGTTTTGATGGCATAATCACACACCCACGGTCTGCTGTAACCTGCCATGCCAAGGAAAGACAACATGCGACCAACAGTCCGAGGTTTGGGCATTTGAGTTATGGCTTCCAGTTGGGACGGTGCAATACACCTCTTGTCCCCACTGAGTTGCCTGCCGAGATATTCCACTGTTTGCTGGCAGAATTGCAATTTTTGTTTACTTACTTTGTGTCCTCCTTCTGCCAAAGCAGTCAACACTGTAATGGAGTCTCTTTCACACTGCTCTTTGGAAGCAGAACAAATCAAAATGTCATCAACATACATCAACATTGTAGATGGTATGTCAAGGTGATTTAAGTCATTTGCCAGTACTCGATTGAAAATTGATGGTGAGTGTACAAAACCCTGTGGTAATCGCGAATATGTATATTGTTGGCCTTTGTACGTAAATGCAAACAAATACTGAGAATCTGGATGGACCGGTACACTGAAAAATGCTGAGCACAGATCTATCACAGTAAACCATTTGGTACCTGGGGGTATATTACTCAGTAATGTGTGCGGGTCTGGTACCACTGGTATCTCTTCTGCTACAATGGCATTAATTAATCTTAGATCATGGACTAGTCTATAGTCATTACTGTTGGGTTTTCTGATGGGAAAAATTGGCGTGTTACAGGGACTTGCTGTTGGTTTAAGAACTCCTGCTGTTTCTAATCCTGTAATAATAGGCTGTATTCCTTCTACTGCTTCTCTTTTAAGTGGGTATTGTCTTTGGAAGGGCAATTTAGCATTTGGTTTGATGGTGAATTTGATGGGGTCTGCTGATTTCACTAATCCTACATCTGTTTTACTTTTAGACCATACTTGCTCTGGGACCTGTTCTAATAGGGATTCATGTTCTGCTGCCACTGCCATTTGTCTTTTCCCAGGAACTTTAATGTGTTCTGCTATGACTTCATCAGCTTGTGAGAATGAGATCTTAAAGAACAGTCCATCTTTGGATAATTTAATGCAGTCCCATGCTGTGTTGACCCATTCAGTAACTTGCTTGGCTTTTTGAACCATGGGTCCTAAGTCATGTGACTCATACTCGTCTGCAATCATGTGTTTTGCCTTTGTCATAAAACATGGTACAATGGAGAGGGAGAAAGGGTTCTTTGGAGTTCTCGTAGTGATTCATTATCAGGGGTCTCCATGTTTCCCACTCTAGTTGGAGGAAGGAAGTTGGTGATGTGAGTTTCAGCCAAAATACTTGGTCTTCTGGTTCATGACTTGTTGTCTGCGGGGTCTTTTGTAGACCCAGTGGCATCATGTAGGCTTCATTGTCGTCTATTGCTTCAAAAGAAATTCCATTCGGGGTACATTTGATTTTAGCATTGAGCTGGCACAGCACATCTCTACCCAGCAGATTTATGGGCGTATCTTCTGAGTAAAGCAGTGGTGCACACACAGTCTTTTCACCTATGATCATGGGAACTGGCTTAGTCATGGGTATTATTTGGGTCTTCCCAGAGAAACCTACTGTTCGAATCTTTGATGCTGAGAGAGGCAGGCCAATTCCACTTTTTCCTATACAGGAGTAGGCCGCTCCTGTATCAATCATGAAGCGATGATGGCTGTCATATATTGTGACATCAATGGTGGGTTCTGTTTGTGGACGTTGGGTTAATACAGGTAGAATAGCCTCTCCATCAGGTTTCTCTGGGCACCCCTATAGCCAGTACGTGTCTTGTCCCGTTCCATAGATGGCTGGTCCCGCAGTAGGGGGCTGGGGTCCCATCCATGGGTTAGTGGGGCAGTCTCTTTGTATGTGTCCAATTTGTCCACATCCCCAGCATTGCATTCTCACTCGCTGTTGTCCCATGTCTGGACCTGCTTGTGGCATCTGCTGGTATTGGCCTTGAGGGGGCCTTCTTGGGGCTCCTTGTGGGCCTCTCCATCTTCCCCGCATAGGTGGCCCCCCTCGTCCCCTTCCGAACGTTGCTTGTTGGGGACCTCCTCCTTGGTTTAGATGCACATAAATAGGAGGGACTGGTTGGGGTTGGGTCTGCTGTGGCAGGGCTCCTCCCACGAGTGGCGCTGCTGGATACTGCATCTGCTGTGTGGGTGGAGGAATAACAGGAGACACTACTGGTGCTTGTACCACTGCCTCCCCTGTTGGTGCTCCCTCGGTTGGGGGTGTGGCCACCACAGTCAGTGCAGCTTGATGCTTGGGCTTCTCTTTCTTTGCTTTGGACAATTCCCCAATCTGCAGCTGGGTTAGCTTGGTGGCCAGCATCTTGCTTTGGTCATCAAAGGCCCGTTTCTCGGCCCGATGCATGTTTACATAGTGATTAACATGCTCGGAGAACAGAGGCCAGTCCATCTTCATGAGCCCCACAACTCCGTCCAGTTTGGCTTGTACTTCTTTGGGCATGGCCTCTCTGATGTAGGTTCTGAATAGAGGGCCAGATGTTTTCAGTTCATTCCCATCACTTCCAGTCTCTGTTTTCCATTTCTGTTGGAACCTGTGCAGAAACTGGGCGGGGCTTTCATCATCCTTTAGGCATTCTTGTCTCAGCTTAGTTGGATCACTGCAGGTGGGGTATTTGTTCCTTACGGCTGCCCACACCTTGGGTCTTATTTGGTTGAATGGTATCTTGTCATACTGGTGTGAGGTCATGACCCTTGGAAGCTGGGCTTCGTCAAACACTTCTCTGGCTGCTGAGTGTCCTGCTGTCTTAATCAGCAATGCCTTGATGTCTCCAGCTGCCAGATTGATGCCTCCAGTGATTTCTTCCAGCTTTTCTATCCACCTGTCAGCACCATCTGCCAACGGGGTCAGCCTTCCAGCAAGTGTGATCATGTCCATAAATGACCATGGCACATATCTGTCTTCTTGAGGTCCTTTAGACAGCAGGGGAGCCATATAGGCCTTTTTTTGATCTGACTCTGTCTTCTGCTGTCGTGCTTGGTACCTGGTCATCATTGAGTGAGGGCCGCTTTTTTCTATTTGCAGGTCCACTTCACATTCAGCTGTGAGTGGCTCCCGTCCTTTGGTCGCTGGTCTGTCTTTCTCCTTTAACCCCTTATGGCATGGGTCTGTTGACAGTGGCATGTCTGAGCCTTCTTCTTCCATTCCATCATGCAACCAGTCGGTCTCCTCACTCTCTATGAAGACTTCCTCCTCGCTTCTTCTCTCCTCTCCCTCTTTTATTTTAGCTTCTTCAATCAAGGCCTTAGTCCATGGATTTGCCTGATCTGGGGCGTCATTTCGGGCCTGTAGTATGAGCTGCTCTGTTTCCATCCTTTTCTGTTTTTCTAATACTTCCTCAAATTTCTTCAATTTTTCTTTCAAATGCTTTAGTCGTTTCATTTGTACTTCTTTTTCCAATTTTTCCTCCTTCGCTATGAGTTTTACATATTCTTTCGTCAGCTCCACCACCTCCTGGTTTATTTGTTCCATTAGTTCTGGCGATTCATCCAAGACTAGCTTGGTCACGGGCTCTGAGTGTTTTGCTGATTTTTTCAACGATGACTTGGTCCTGGGTTCTGAGTGGCTTATGGGGCCTCTTTGATATGGTGAATGCCTGCGACGTGCTGGGGGTAGGGAACGACTATGGGGAGCTTTTCTCCTTACTTCTGGGGTTCTCTCCCAATCGTCTTCTCCATCACGGTATTTACACTCTGTCTGTGGTGTGTTGTTTATTTCTTCTTCTGTTATTTCTATTTCTTCCTCTTCCTCTTCTAATACTAATTTAAGTTGTCCAGTTATCTTTCCCTTGCTCCCTGATTCTACTACTACTGGGTACAGGCCTGCTATGCTAGGGCGATAGGGTGGTGGCTTATGATCAGTGTAGTCAGGGGCTGTTGGGCTCTTTTGATGTTCAACTTTAAAATATCTCAGGATATCTCTCTGTTCAGCATGTTTCTGTTTCTTATGCAAATGCACTCGGTCACGCCTTTTTTCCTTATTTCTTAATTGTTCTTCAACCTCGTCACAGCATGAAGGATCAAAGCTGCCCTCTTTAGGCCAACGGTTTCTTCCAGATGTCATCTTATGCCATTCTGTCATGCATTTTTGAATTTTGCGCTTATTGGAGGGGTGTGTCATTATTACCAGTTTGGCAGGCGTTAACCCCTCGGTCTGTTTGCTCGCATTAGCTCCCATGGCAATCAGCAGTCACTTAACCTTTAGGGTCTGTGCTTATTTACCAGTCTTTGTAATCCTCAGTTAATTTTTATCTTAACTGGTTCTGCTCTCTTCAATACAGATCGTGTTTATTTTCTTTTAGTTTCTTTCCAGTTAATTTACTTCCTAAATTTAGATCTCTTCAATTTTGAGATAAAATCTTTAATAAAACAAATTTGTAATTTTATTTTGCACTTTCACTAATTTTATACCTTATATATTTTACTTTATGTAGACTATAGTTTGTAATAATATATACTTATAATATCTTTATCTTATAAAGCTTACAATTTTTTCCAATCTTATTTAGGAATTTTGTTATTTTTATTTCATTCTCATAACTCTAGTGTTTTTTGTTTTTTTGTTTTTGTTTTTTCCTTCAGTTATCAATTTTGTTTTCCAATCCTTATTAATTTTCAGGTTATTCTTTTTAACTATATTCTGTACTAATTACTTCTATTAATTTATTATTATATCTTTAATCTTTATTTATTAATATCACCCACCCCTTACTTCCCCTCAGTCACTCAACTCTTTCACTCGACACACTAACAAAGACACACAAGACAAATGATTATATATATTTACAGTGCACTTCCTTTTCCTCACTGTTTCCTACAGTGGCACATACGTTTTTCCCTGCTGCCCCCGGCTACACCCAGATAACTGGAAATGCATAGACGTCCTCCGGTTGGTCGAGCGGTACTATTCTCCGATTATCGCTTAATCGGTAATATTCTGGCTATCCCTTAGCCTGGCTATCGCTTAGCCTCTCAATACCTTTTCCTCACTGTTTCCCTACAGTGGCACAATACCTTTTCCTCACTGTTTCCCTACAGTGGCACAATATTCCAATACCTTAAGACTACTTAAGCCTTCTCGTGGAGCACCCTGACTACCTTAGTCACTGATACCCTCACGTAACACGCGTACACTATTGGTTCCGGATTTTATGGCTTCCACAGACTATGTCAAAACGCTTTGACCAATCTGTCCCTTTACCAATCATCCGCTCAGAACAACACGTGTTAAGCTTAACTTATTTACAAAATAATCCAAACACAAGACAGTTTAACACAAACATTAATAACACCTAAAACATACATTCATACATACACATTCATACGTACCTGGACCCTTCCTCAGCTTAGTCTGCCTTTGGCATATTCTTATATAAATTCTTATAAAATTTGGAAATTACTTTATTAAATTTGGAAAACTAGGTTCTTTTAGAAGAGCTTTGTGACGCCTGACACCCACAAGCAGTCGCCGGAGGCTGGTTCCCCACTAATTTAGAAAATTATAACAAATTAGCTCACCTTTAACCGGTGAATTTCTGGGCCCGTTTGGGGGTTCCACGCCTTCCAGCTGGTGCCTGCAGATCGTCCGACGTCCCCTTTTTGCTTTTCTCCTGGCTGGCTCCGCCAATTATGTCGTCCTATAATTCTCTTCTTGACGACTTAAAATTGAAGCTAAGTTTTATAAAAATTCAAAGTTCTTAAAAAGCAGAAAAAGTCTCAAACAAGGATCAAAAAATTTAGACAGAGGCCGCTGAGTCCAGGTCCAGTGAGTTTATTGCTAAACACTACATATTTACACAGCGCTGGTGAGCCGAAGCTGACAAATGGTGAAACCAGCTCCCTTTTATACATTTCTTATCGGTGGAAAAACCCCCTTCAGAACATATTTCAGTCATTGGTAAAGGTCACATTGATATTTATCTGCAAAACACGGTAACATTCATAGACACATCTCATACTTGTGAGAGCACTCTCTCAGGCCATGCAGAAACTTATGACGGTTTAGTCAAAAACATGTTGAAACTTATCCTTTCCCTACTTTAAGCCATGTCAGTCTGGCCTAGTGTTCCTCTTTGTGTCTCAGTCAAAGCATCACCCCTTCTGGGATCAGTACTGCACATTGTGCCTTGAAAATAACAACTCTATTTATCACAAGTTGTATGGCCAAATTTTGCTGGGCTGGTTAACCTTGATATGTCAAATACTTCATTTTTATGAGGGTGCTTTTTCTTATCACTAAGGGCCTTAATCCTGTGCTTTCCAGCAGATGAGTGTGCTTTTCTTCCTCTTACAGTCAGGTGCAGCAGTTACACACACTCATTGCTCTGTTTTTCTCCTCTTGGCCTACATAAATATATTCATGAACACAATTCTCTTTAATCATTTAAAACTTTTGATTCTTGTTTTATTCTAATCATTTATGACAAATAATACACTACAGTCTCACTAGCAGTCACTGCAGGAATGATGCGATAGAGACACACAGCAAGAGCCTGAGAGGCTCTGAGGTAATTACAGTCTCTGCAGATTCCCCTTCTGATCTTACAGCAGAAACAGGGGAGAGAAAAGAGAAAGCAAGTGAAGGGCAAAGCAGCAGGTGGTACGCTTCATTACGTCTTATTAAAAGAGCAACACATTGTTCAGGTTGGACTGCTGCAGAGCTCAGCTATACCATTAGGTAAAGGCCAGTGTCACAGGTTCCACTAGGCCTCATTTTCTTTGTCAATTAGCATTTTAAATAGGGTAATGATAACCTTAAAAAATACTCTATAAAACAGGAATGACATGAAAATGTTTTGTTGTGCATCTTTATCATAAACTGAGCTGTCATGGTCTGTAGAATATCCTCGCTCTATGGGGGATATGGTTCCCTTTACTAATGTTAAAACTCTGTGTTTCTATGAATGTTGTGTTTAATGGGGTCATAGATGGAAAACTGAGTTTCTATTGTCATAGATGAATAACGATAGTTCAGAGAGTGAAATGGACGTACAGAGAAGTTCAAACTCCATCAACTCCTCTTTTCTCTGCTAATCTCACTATTCTAAACTTCCACCATAAAACGGGTGAATCCAAACGAAGCACCAAGGTGACGTAAATCTGGGATGTTGCCTTATTTGGTTCTGGCCTGGACTTTGGTCACACCCCGAAATGTACGTCCAGACTAGGGATGGAACGGTTTCTGAAAACCGTCCGAACCGTTCGGTTCGGTTCGTGTGTGTTGCGTTCGGTTCATGCGCTGCTCCTATTTCTCATAGGCGAAGCGTTTACACTCCAGAGCAGAAGGTGGCGGTACTGCGACCAAAGCCAACCACCAGTAGTAAACAAGAAGAAGAAGAAGCGAAGCAGCGTAGCCGGGTGTAGCAGAAAAAAATCAGTTCTAGTGGAGAATTGTGTGGGTATGGCGAGTGGGAAAGAACAGGAGCTGGAAGACGCGCCAGCAGCACTTTATAGGTCTGCTGTATGGGACCACTTTGCATTTAGAGTGACCTACGATGACGGCGGGAAGAAAGCTGTGGATAAAAGTGCAACAGTGAGCAAGCATTGTGCAACACGTTTTGTTTATGCTAACAGCAACACGACCAGCATATCAGGATAACAATCAACATGTACCGAACCGAAAACCGTGACCACGAAACCGTGAACCGAACCGAACGGTGGATTTTGTGAACCGTTCCACCGCTAATCCAGATCCGCCCACTGGTTCACTGGACCAAGAACATGAATAGAGGAAGATGGAAGACAGCAGTTTAGCTGTTTAGCCAACAGTTGGGTTTACTGCTACTAGAATTACAAAGCAGGAAGTTTCTCTATAGAAAATGAACCACGGGTGGAAATGCAGCGTTCCAGGCTGACCGGAGGAAGGGGAACATTTTCAGTCTTCCCAAGGATCCAAAGACTCAACAGGCATGGATTATTTTAGTCTATCAGAAGATCCCTGCAGAGTTTGATGCTCAGCTGTTCATTTGCTCGAAGTATTTTACTGAAGACAGCTTTGAAAATCTGGAACAGTTCAAAGCAGGATTTGCTAAACTTCTATGAGCGCTATGATCACTCCTCTGAAATAGTTTATTAACGCCTAAATTAACTTCAAATGTAGAAACCTGCCGGCAGAATATGTTGGCTTTTATTATCCTGCTGCCTGCAGTTTGTAGCACAGACCTGAAAAACGCTAACATCTACTTCCAGCCGCCACCAACAGGAGGGGAAAACCCCCAAGAGGCGAGCGGGCCTGAGGCAGCTGCTGCTGGGGATTCCCAGTGACAGCGCAGCGCCGGTGTGTGGGGGTCTGAGCGGCTCCCACAGAGAAATAATCTTTGAAGGCAGGATGGTAATCTGGATGAACTGACTGCACAGACCATGTTTTCAGGAGGACTTTCTCACTTCAACATAGATTCTAACTAGTGTTGCACCGATACCGATACCAGTATCGGATGGGGCCCTGATACTGCCCTAAAATGGTGGTATCGGTATCGGCGAGTACCAACAAATATGGCACAGATACCATTTTGAGAGCCATAAGTTTATTCAACTATTGTCACCCACTCCTGGTAGGCAATAACAACTTTTTATTTTTATTATCCAGTAGAACTTTCTATTAAAAAGTACTGGTTTCACTTTGTATTAGATTTTTTCCTGCTTCACAAAGGCAGGCAGCAGCTTGACATGAAGCCATGATGGCAATTATTTTAGATTATTATGGTATCGGTATCGGCCGATACTGCATAGCCAGGTATCGGGTATCGTTATCGGGGCCAAAAAATGGCATCGGCGCAACACTAATTCTAACTTCTTTTTACCCGCTGATCACAGCTAATATAGCCGCCATTGTTCCAGGCAGAGAAAGGATAGTGTAGCTCCGCCCACCGCGCAGCTAGAGCAGCAAAGATGCTTCAGAACTAAACTGGTTTAAGCATCAATAATGAAGCAGAACGCGTGTTTCTGCTGCTCCAGCTGCTTTAGGTCTGAAGGTAGCGTCAGAAATATAACAAAATAAATATGAAGGGAAACAACTTCTACTTCTGTCACTGAGTTTAGATGGTGAATTTACCAACAGGCAGAAAAACATGTAAAATGATCCACATTTTGAAGACGGGTCTATCAGGAGCGCCGGGCTCTGAGGCTCCAAAGCGAAGCGTGGATTGGTCAGAAATGATTCACACTGAGTGTAAAGAGCTTCATGAAAAACATTAGAGGACGTTAATTTCTCTTTTTGACCATAACTTGTAGTTTAAAGCAGGCTGCTCCTCTGCGCTCTGCCTGCCTAATGCTGCCAACTCTTTAAGGTGGAGCTCTTTACTGGACAAATTTCACCCCAGCTGTCCTCATTTTACTGCTTTTTGATACTTTTTTTATCTTAATCAATTAAAATAAATGTAAGTATTTTATTATTTTAATTCAAAATGTAAAACTAAAAAATCCGTTCCACGTACAGTGTTATTATTAAGGCATTTCTACCTTTTCATTTTAAAGATTTGTTGCTGGAAGCTTATGAGAGTCATCCTGACCATCTTTAGCTTAAAGGTTGATGTTTTTTTCCTTGTTTTATGTTTATAAAATGTTGAGCTCTTTACCAGCCGGTTGTGAAGGCTTCTCCCGGTCCTTTTCCCTCTCATTTATCTGCCTTGTTTTCTGTGTGTTTGCAGCTGCAAACTGAAGCTGTACTCAGAGAAGCTGCCAAACACCAGCATCATCATCCCGTTTCATAATGAGGGCTGGTCGTCGCTGCTGAGGACGGTTCACAGCGTGCTCAACCGCTCTCCTCCAGAGCTCATCGCAGAAATCATCCTGGTCGACGACTTCAGCGACAAAGGTACAGAAATAAACCATTTCCCCGCAGGTTCTCATTAGTGCAGCCGGCAGGATCTGCTGCTAACGGCTGTATTTTCTCTCAGATCGCTCCGTGTTCGCAGACAGCTGCTCATTCCAGACGCTTGTTTACCGACTTTGTTGACTGTTGGTCCAATAATGAGCTGCTGAGAAATAAAGGCAGCAGCTTCCTCTGCAGGGCAAATGCATCTAAACATACTTTCATTCATATTCATAAACATAATGGGAACAGAGCGCCATGCCGGGGGGGGTCTGATGCTCAGCCCACAGGTTCATGTCAGACAATATTTACATCCATAAAGGACCAAACTCAGGAAGTCCTGCTGACCTGCAGCTTAGGGAAGCCGTGGTTCTGAGTCCCACTCCCACAGACTGCCTCTCTGGGCCCCTGAGCAAGACCCTGCCTCTGCTGCCGCTGCAGCAGAGGTTAATGCACAATAATAATAATACAGTTTCTCTCACCACGGCAGCTTAATCGCTTTGAACTCTACAGTTAAGCTCCAGCTTTCAACGCTTGCATAATAAATCTCGGCTGAAGTGCAGCGTTATCAGAGTAGATGTGAGAAGCAGATATTCATCATGAAGCCTGTTTCATTCTCCTTCTATGAGC
Source organism: Cyprinodon diabolis (assembly GCA_030533445.1). Classification (NCBI taxonomy): domain Eukaryota; kingdom Metazoa; phylum Chordata; class Actinopteri; order Cyprinodontiformes; family Cyprinodontidae; genus Cyprinodon; species Cyprinodon diabolis. The sequence continues at coordinate 626,450 of CM060072.1, forward strand.
TCAGATATGAAATGATGTACAGAGGGATGGAGAAGAGTTTTAAGACTTTCTTTCCCCTTCATTCCGTTTATGATGTAGTTTCTGTTCCATCATCCTGCTGTTGTATCTTTAACCTTCTCTGGCCCCAGATCTATAATAACAGACAGCTTGCTCGTCTAACCGGTGATAAAAGCCTTTTTAAAGTTTCATGTTTAATTAGCAGCCACCTCCTGCATTATGTTAATATATCTTTGCTATGGAGCGACGTGTCAGAACATTAATACCATCATTAAAACATCTGTTCTGATCTGATGCTGAGGACAGTTGGGGGTTTATTTTAGTTTCTGCGCTTCCTTTGCTCGGCCATCGCTCCCTTTGGGGCATCGATTCTCTCAGAAAATCATAACATTATGAAATAAATCAACTTTGGATGAATGTTTCTTATTTTCACCTTAGAACCAAAGTTTCACAGCGTTTCTGATGCGGCTCACCTCGTTTCTTTAAGCTGGTTTGCAGGTAGACTGTCCTGGAATATGCTGGTCTCCTGCACAGCGTTGGCTGATAAAGAAAGTTTCTATCATGTTACCTTTTGGGTCGTGCAACTAGAAATTGTCTTCCTCTGTGTTTATGGTTAGCATAAACTGAAAGCTAAGTTTGCTAAGTTGCTCTACTGTGCTGATTTAGTCCTTAACAGCTTTTCTCAACAGGTATTATACTGTAGGTTTCCTGTGAGGAAAGGAAATGCATTTCTCCATCTTAACTTTATTGTAATGTCACAGTGGGTTCAGAAATCATCAACTCCTCTAGTTTTTCTCCTATTTTGTTTCAAATTGCATAACTTCAGTAGAGGTATCATATTTTCCTTCACACCTGCTGAGATGTTTCCCTGCAGCTCAAGCAGCATGAAATGAATAAATCTAACAATAAAAACAACAAAATTCAATGTTTTATCAAGTGAGTGTTTTACATCTACATGTGCATCTCAGAAGGACTGAGATTGAACCACATTAGTTACGTCAGTAGGAAGGTATGAACAGCTTTACCAATAAGAATAAAGCAGGATTCTAATATTAATCGATGTAACATTAGATGAATTAATTAGACCTCATTATAAAGTGGTGGGTGTGCAGAGTGAAGGCGGGTGTGCAGAGTGAAGGCGGGTGTGCAGAGTGAAGGCGGGTGTGCAGAGCGAAGGCGGGTGTGCAGAGCGAAGGCGGGTGTGCAGAGCGAAGGCGGGTGTGCAGAGCGAAGGTGCAGAGTGAAGGCGGGTGTGCAGAGTTAAGGCGGGTGTGCAGAGCGAAGGTGCAGAGTGAAGGCGGGTGTGCAGAGTTAAGGCGGGTGTGCAGAGTTAAGGCGGGTGTGCAGAGCGAAGGCGGGTGTGCAGAGCGAAGGTGCAGAGTGAAGGCGGGTGTGCAGAGTTAAGGCGGGTGTGCAGAGCGAAGGCGGGTGTGCAGAGCGAAGGCGGGTGTGCAGAGCGAAGGCGGGTGTGCAGAGCGAAGGCGCAGAGTGAAGGCGGGTGTGCAGAGTTAAGGCGGGTGTGCAGAGCGAAGGCGGGTGTGCAGAGCAAAGGCGGGTGTGCAGAACGAAGGCGGGTGTGCAGAGTTAAGGCGGGTGTGCAGAGCGAAGGTGCAGAGCGAAGGTGCAGAGCGAAGGCGGGTGTGCAGAGCGAAGGTGCAGAGCGAAGGCGGGTGTGCAGAGCGAAGGCGGGTGTGCAGAGTGAAGGCGGGTGTGCAGAGCGAAGGCGGGTGTGCAGAGTTAAGGCGGGTGTGCACAGTTAAGGTGCAAAGCGAAGGCGGGTGTGCAGAGCGAAGGTGCAGAGCGAAGGCGGGTGTGCAGAGTTAAGGCGGGTGTGCAGAGCGAACGTGCAGAGCGAAGGCGGGTGTGCAGAGCGAAGGTGCAGAGCGAAGGCGGGTGTGCAGAGCGAAGGTGCAGAGCGAAGGCGGGTGTGCAGAGCGAAGGCGGGTGTGCAGAGCGAAGGTGCAGAGCGAAGGCGGGTGTGCAGAGCGAAGGCGGGTGTGCAGAGTGAAGGTGCAGAGCGAAGGCGGGTGTGCAGAGCGAAGGCAGGTGTGCAGAGTGAAGGTGCAGAGCGAAGGCGGGTGTGCAGAGCGAAGGCGGGTGTGCAGAGCGAAGGCGGGTGTGCAGAGCGAAGGTGCAGAGCGAAGGCGGGTGTGCAGAGCGAAGGCAGGTGTGCAGAGTGAAGGTGCAGAGCAAAGGCGGGTGTGCAGAGCGAAGGCGGGTGTGCAGAGCGAAGGTGCAGAGCGAAGGCGGGTGTGCAGAGCGAAGGCGGGTGTGCAGAGCGAAGGCGGGTGTGCAGAGTGAAGGTGCAGAGCGAAGGCGGGTGTGCAGAGCGAAGGCAGGTGTGCAGATTGAAGGTGCAGAGCGAAGGCGGGTGTGCAGAGCGAAGGCGGGTGTGCAGAGCGAAGGCGGGTGTGCAGAGTGAAGGTGCAGAGCGAAGGCGGGTGTGCAGAGCGAAGGCGGGTGTGCAGAGCGAAGGCAGGTGTGCAGAGTGAAGGTGCAGAGCGAAGGCGGGTGTGCAGAGCGAAGGCAGGTGTGCAGAGTGAAGGTGCAGAGCGAAGGCGGGTGTGCAGAGCGAAGGCGGGTGTGCAGAGCGAAGGCGGGTGTGCAGAGTGAAGGTGCAGAGCGAAGGCGGGTGTGCAGAGCGAAGGCGGGTGTGCAGAGTGAAGGTGCAGAGCGAAGGTGCAGAGCGAAGGCGGGTGTGCAGAGCGAAGGCGGGTGTGCAGAGCGAAGGTGCAGAGCGAAGGTGCAGAGCGAAGGCGGGTGTGCAGAGCGAAGGTGCAGAGTGAAGGTGCAGAGTGAAGGTGCAGAGCGAAGGCGGGTGTGCAGAGCGAAGGCGGGTGTGCAGAGCGAAGGTGCAGAGCGAAGGCGGGTGTGCAGAGCGAAGGCGGGTGTGCAGAGTGAAGGTGCAGAGCGAAGGCGGGTGTGCAGAGCGAAGGCAGGTGTGCAGAGCGAAGGCGGGTGTGCAGAGCGAAGGCAGGTGTGCAGAGTGAAGGTGCAGAGCGAAGGCGGGTGTGCAGAGCGAAGGCAGGTGTACAGAGTGAAGGCGGGTGTCCAGCATGGCGGTGGGAGCGATATGAACGACCAGCTAAGTTGGTAGAATCTGTACGTGGCTCAAACACCATGATGGTGCCGCTGGAGAGAAAATCACACATAGATTCACCATCATTGTCTCCAGAAGTTAAACAAAAAGTTGAGTGGAGAAAAAAACAAATGTTTGCTGAACCTGATTTACATAATTTCCTGGTTAAGGACTGAAACTTCCCTTCATGTGTTCTGTGCTCTATTAGCAGACAGATGCCTCTCAGACCTGCAGAACATTTTCATTTCATGTCTGAAGTAGAAATTATTCAGGTTAGATGCTGCATTCATATGGAGGTCGTTCACCTGCACTTGTAGGTTCAATTAGTTATGCATGCTCACATATTCATGTTTTTTTCTGCATCACCTTTTTGGCTGAAAGTGATGTGATGCTGCTCACTCTTTACCTCACGCTACCTTTCTCACTGGAACTCGCCCACACTTCCTCCGCGTTGCCAGAGGAGTTCATTCAGGCAGAACACTGAGTCACACACACAAAGCAAGCTACACAACCTGCAGTTTGGGTCTCACTTCTTCTCTTTGGGCTCTATGAGTCTAACATGGAGGATGAACTCTGAACATAGATGTTCACCAGCTTACAGATGTTAGTTTAACCAGTTTAACTTTATTCCTGCTGGTGAGAGAAGAGCTAGACTCACCAAGAGCTGATAAGATAAAAAACAACATCACACATGAAGCTGAGTTTGAGAAGGAATGGAATAGAAGTAGCTCCTTTTAAAGTCTTTATGTTCTTTCAATTCTATTCAGTTTATTTCTATAGCTCCAATTCACATCATGTCATCTCAGGTCACTTTCCAGGTCACCAGATCATCCAGTCAGATTGATTCAAAGTTTTCTATCTGAGGAAAACCAGCTGATTGCATCGACTCATTGACTCTTCAGCAATCCCTCACACTAAGCATGCTTGTAGCGACAGTGGAGAGGAAAAACTCCCTTTTAACAGGAAGAAACCTCCAGCAGAACCAGGCTCAGTGTGAGCGGCCATCTGCTGAGGCCCACTGGGGTTCAAGGAGGTGACAGTTCGTAATCAAATTATTATAGAGGAGGATCTTTTATTTCCGGGTGGATCATCTCAATCAGTGGTCCTCCTAACTGTCAATCATTCTGGTGAGATGTTAACGTAAGGCCGTCCTTCTCGCTTGTCCGTTAGCCATCTTTTCCTTTCAGGCGTAGATCTGTGGTGAGCTCCAGTTTCAGACGGTCATTGAAGCTCACCTTTCTCAGCGCCGTTCTTTGAAAATGGCCGGAAGAGAAAAAGTGTCGGAGAAGAAAAGAAAGTCCTCAGAAGAAGTCTTTTCAGATATTAAGGAAAATTCTCCACTATAACTTTAAGCAAAGAAATATGAAAATAAGAGCTGCAGTTGCTTTAATTAAGCTGTTGTTTTGAAGTAGTTTTACTTCACTTGTCCTCACTTTTAACTTTTTTTTCTGATTCCTGAAAAATTTCCACCTTTGGACGACCTGTTGGATCATTTTCATTTCTGTGCATTTGCTGTTTCTCTGTTTTATTTTGCTGTTTATTACACAGCTTGGGCAAAGATTCAGCTGTAATTTTACTCTAGAATTATTCATTAAATTTCACAGGAATTGAAAACATTTTATTTCTGAAAGAGTTCATCCAGATCTTTCTCCCTGTTGCTGATAAACAGGCTGTAAAGGTTTCGTACTCTAGGAAAACTCCACTAATGTCAGATTTTAGCGTTTGTGTCCCAATCAAAGAGAAGCTAATGTCTTTATCTGCTGTTTTCCTTTCATTTGCATGCTGACATTCAGCCTTAATGGATCCAGAAATCAATCATCACAGAACGAAGCAGGAGGGCTGAAATAAAACGATCTGATGTAGCCGAAGCACAAGCTGCTTTTTGATTAAACATCAGGGGGAAATGATTTCTGTGGCTTTAAAATGAATCTTCTGCTTCCAAATAGTTCTTTCTTCCTTTGCTTGGAGCAGATATCATGGGATGATCCATGGCAGCATGTCTGAGCTTTACTGCTAAGTAGAGTCATATGCACACCCAGCTGGAAACCTATTAAAATGCCAGACAGGAGTTAGATTTTTTCTTAAACTCAAATTGCAGCTCTGAAGGGATTGCTGGGAGAAAAACAAGCAGCGAGAGCAATAAGTGCTTTATACATAAAAAATAAAGGAAGTAGAAAAGACCATTATCTCCAAACTACTTTGTTTTGTTGTAAGTAATGTAAATTATTAACATAAAAATGAGCCTTTTAAATGCTCAAAGACTCGGTGATCAATATGTCTTTATTAAAAATGGATGATGTTCCTTCATGAGATGAAGATGTTGCTGCTTCCAGACAGGAACCAGCTTCTTATTATTTGCAGACTTTGTGGTTTCTTTGAAATATAAAGATTGATAATATAAACCAGCTTCATTACTTAGATGAACTTTTTACACTTTATTACAAGCAGCCTGTTTTTTGCTTCTCAAACCAATGAACCTAACATCATATTTCTGGACTGAGGGAGGAAGCCGGAGTACCCAGAGAGAACCCACGCATGCTCAGGGAGAACATGCTAACTCCATGCATAAAGACCCCGGGCCTATTAGTAGGATACAAATTTCTAAATATGAGTTTTTATTTTACGCTGATATAAACAGTTTTACCAGGTGTTGGTCCTTAGTGCTGCTCATTAGTTCAATTACAAACTTGATGCTCGATTTGAAGGTTTAGGTTTGCAGCTATTTATTTGGATAAAGAAATTAGATTATTTGTATGGAACGATTCAGTATACACACAATTCGACGTGCTTTACACGAATTAGAAAATAAAAGAAAAGCAAAATAAAATCAAGTAAAGATAGAAACATGAGTAAAACAAATAAAATAGTTTGACGGAAACCGTAAACTAATAATATCTCAGTGATCAGTGGAACATAGGAACTAAAAGCTGCTCCTCCATGTTTGGTTCTAGTTCTGGTTGGACAGAGAAGGCTGGAAGGCCTGAGTGGTCTATCAATTAGATCTACTAATAACAGATCTGTTATGGATTTAGTTGCGGATCTATTCAGTGAATTCTAGATTAACAGAAGGAATTCAAAGTCCATTCTATGAGCTACAGGGAGAAGGACTTCAGAACCGGGCTGATGTGTTCTGATTTATCCAGCATCTGCCTGACGTCCCAGAATCTCCTAAAACGCTGACAGACGCTGAACTTTCTATGGATTCTTTCTATTCTGGGCGAAAGCATAGAGGATTCATGAGTCCAGAACTTCTGTCCAACAACAGCCTAACTTCTGCATGATGCACGGCAGCCATGAGCCCAGAAAATGTCCTGAGGGGGGCAGCGATGAGCCCAGAAAATGTCCTGAGGGGGGCAGCGATGAGCCCAGAAAATGTCCTGAGGGGGGCAGCGATGAGCCCAGAGGCGCCCGGCCTGCAGAAAGAGATTTCTTTGTATTTACCTCGCTGCTGTTTACCGCCCGCAAAAAAGGACTTAAAGCAGGTTTCTGGTGTCAGCAGATTGAGCGTCATGTCTGCTAGAAGTGTGTTGGTGGTGGGCGTGAATGCAGGGAGGATCCATCACCTTCTGGCTCACCCTATGATGGGGATGAAGTCTGGAGGAGAACTGACGGTTTCCTCCTGTGAACCCCCTTTATACCAAAACGCTGCCAATACGCCATTATACAGTAGCTGGAAATTAGAAACACGTTCAGCGCTCGTCTGGAACACGTCAGATACGCTGATATGTTGGAGAGAAGTTCTGGATAAGTTACGCAGAAGTTACTCAGAGGTTTAGGATAAGCTAGACGCCACGACTGATGAGGAACTGACACTGAACGGATGTCGACCATCAGATAACTGACCTGGAACTGACGGACCACGGATGGCAGACGCTGGCAGACGGAGGGATATTTGGAGCACAAAAGTTCTCGACAAACTCTCCGTATGTGGACGTGTTGCAGGGTTTCCCCTTGTGCTCATAACTTCTCCACATATTCCAGCGTTTTTGCCAGATTTTCTTAAAATGTTAGTTTTGATTTATTGAACACAAACTGGTGTCTCACTCTGGGCGTTTGAAGCCATTAAATTTGGGCTTTACTCCATTGAAGCCATGAAAAGAAGGATAGATAATTGTGTGTAATTAAGAAAATGCTGTGGGGTTGAGCTCTAATCACGCTGATTAATTGGTGCCTTTGGGAAAGTGAAAGGTCACATGTCTTCTTTAAAGTGCTGTCTGCTATCAGAGCTACGGGTAATTACTGCTCCTCTATTGTCTTTGGTAGGAGGCGGAATCTGGCCGGATCAATAGCGTTCTGTAAATAGTGTATGCTCTGGATAATTAAAACAACTTTAATGCATTAGACTCAAAATATGAGTAGGTGGGTCAATTATTGTCAGCTAAACAGCAGCTTCCTATTTTTCATCTCTGGCTTCTTATTGCCGGCTTTCATTAACATGGGAGGACCGGGGGTCTGGACTTATACATCATGGGGGTCTGCACTTATACATCATGATTAAATGTCGGGTGACAGTTGCTCTCAGCAGGAGCGCCGATCCCCCCCCCCCCCCCCCCCCCGCTCCTCAGAAGGCAACAGAAACCTGTTCATGACGTCTGATTCATTGTCTGATTGTTTCTTCTTTGTGCCAAAAGGATTAATTAGACGACCGTCTGCGACACAACAGAATGAAATAGGAGAACGAATCAGCATTTAACAAAAATAAGCGTTACAGTGTTTGCTATCAGAGTGGAACACTTAATTAGTCCCACATTCTTGGCTGTAATCGTGTTTTAGCTGTTTAGCATTGAGGAGAAAAAGATGATTAATTTACCGTTATATGAAGCAATAGAATATTCACAGATAATAACCTCTAACATAGATTATAGAAATTCCTATTAGATTGAAAAGAAAAACACTGTTAATTAGAAAATAGATCCCAGAGAGAACAACAGGTGATTCAGTTTGGTTTTATAAACTGAACCATGTTGGTTTAAAGGTCTTTAACAACCTGCCAAGTAAATAAATGTCTAGTTTTATTATACGCTGTGCAGGAAAAGCAAACGTTTGCTTCTCTTCTAGTTTGTGTTGCTGTTAATATTTTTATGGAGAACCTTATTTTTTGTATCAAACTTTCCTAGATTTTAATAATGATAATAAAAATTCAGGGGGAAAAAAAATTCCAAAAAAAAAAAGATTTTTCAGATGAATAAACTCAATCCTCAGCACTGCCAGTAATCTCTGCCTTTAACACTGTTACTACGTAAAGATAAATCAAACTTATTCGTTTTAATGTGTTTTAAAAACACAACTGAGAGGAAGATCAGAGAAATAAGGAGTTTATTTAAAACAGAGAAGCTTCCTGCAGGCTGTGCTCCAGTGACAGGAAGCAGGAAGTAGTATTTCTATAGATAATAGAGAGCTAGAGTATGATGCAACTAATTTACTACATTTTATCACTTTATTTAGTTCTGTTATTGAAAACATGCTGGTGTTAGAAATGTTGAGGGTGTAACAGGCTCACTAATGTAAGGAGGAGTTAATTGAACATTTGGATTCTGCAATCAATTAGCCAATTAAATGTTGCTAGTTCAGAAAATATAAGAGAAACAAAGAAAAAAGCAAAATAATCACTGCTGAACTATAACACATATTTTACCAAAATTTAGGAAAATCTGAATTTGTCAAAACTGAAATGTTGAGATCAAAGCCTAATGAAAACTGCCTATTAGCATCAAAGTTCAGGTTTCTGTATCTGCAGACATGATTAAAAATTACACTATTATGTAATTAATGAAGCTAATATAATCAGTGCTGTTGCCCGGCCTCAGTCTACTGTCTATGTTTCTGTAGCTAATCTACGATATTTAAACAGTAAAGCAGATTCAGCTGTTTACGGTCAGCCCTGTCGCTGTCTGTCTTTTTCCTAGAATACTATCTGCGTTTCAATCTCTTTATTTATTGGAGTTTGTTTTAACCCTTTCAGGAAAAGTCAAATAAATAAAAATTCTGCTAGTGTTGAAAGTAAAAGAAATGTTTCTATATTTAGTTTGTAGATCCTGCTGTTTTAAATGATCGTTTATTGTGGGACTGGAAACTTCTAGTTGTTTTATCCATGGTTTATTAGAGAGAAAGTTAAATAAATAGTATTTTTTTCCGCTGTGGTTGTAAAGCCTCAGCGTCTCACTCAGCAATATGGGGAAAGTGCTGCGTTGTTAGTTTGTGTGTGAAAGTAGACTTTGTGTTGGTTTAGCGTGTTTTTAGGACGGCTGGACGCAGCTGCAGCCTGTCTGTGGGCCGGTCTAGAAATGCACAAATAGAGCGACACAGAAATATCTGGTACACCGAGAAATAAGTTCAAACATGGACATCAGCTGAGAACAGAGCTGAGAAAACATGACAGAGAGGGATTATTCTGCTATGGGTCTATCTATGTTGTTTATTTCTAGGAATATGTTACATTGCTACAAATAAATAACATTCAGTCTAAAAAGGACAGAACAAGCTGCAGAGAAAATGTCCAAAGATCTGGAAGTGACCATCAGTGCTAGAAGATGGCCGTGGTGTTAACAGCGTTACTCTGTTCCTCCTCACATGGACGCTGTGTTGGTTTGAGGCGACTCCGCTGCCTTGGCCTTCAGCTGCAGTCATCAGTTCCTGGGAAAAAACATTCGGGAATTTATTAATTATAGGATCATGTTTTTTATTCAGTTTTTTATTCAGGATCAGGGGTTGAGACTGGAGCCCTCTTCAGACCAGCATACCCCATCAGATCAGCATACACCGTCAGATCAGCATACCCCGTCAGATCAGCATACACCGTCAGACCAGCATACACCGTCAGACCAGCATACCCCATTAGATCAGCATACCCCATGAGATCAGCATACCCCGTCAGATCAGCATACACCGTCAGACCAGCATACACCGTCAGACCAGCATACCCCATTAGATCAGCATACCCCATGAGATCAGCATACCCCGTCAGATCAGCATACACCGTCAGACCAGCATACACCGTCAGACCAGCATACCCCATTAGATCAGCATACCCCATTAGATCAGCATACACCGTCAGACCAGCATACACCGTCAGACCAGCATACCCCATTAGATCAGCATACCCCATTAGATCAGCATACACCGTCAGATCAGCATACCCCATCAGATCAGCATACACCGTCAGATCAGCATACCCCATTAGATCAGCATACCCCGTCAGATCAGCATACACCGTCAGACCAGCATACCCCGACAGACCAGCATACCCCATCAGATCAGCATACCCCATTAGATCAGCATACACCGTCAGACCAGCATACCCTGTTAGATCAGCATACACCGTCAGATCAGCATACCCCATTAGATCAGCATACCCCATTAGATCAGCATACACCGTCAGATCAGCATACCCCATTAGATCAGCATACCCCATTAGATCAGCATACACCGTCAGATCAGCATACCCCATTAGATCAGCATACACCGTCAGATCAGCATACCCCATCAGATCAGCATACCCCGTCAGATCAGCATACCCCGTCAGATCAGCATACCCCATTAGATCAGCATACACCGTCAGATCAGCATACCCCATCAGATCAGCATACCCCATTAGATCAGCATACACCGTCAGATCAGCATACCCCATTAGATCAGCATACCCCATTAGATCAGCATACACCGTCAGATCAGCATACCCCATTAGATCAGCATACACCGTCAGATCAGCATACCCCATCAGATCAGCATACCCCGTCAGATCAGCATACCCCGTCAGATCAGCATACCCCATTAGATCAGCATACACCGTCAGATCAGCATACCCCATCAGATCAGCATACCCCATTAGATCAGCATACACCGTCAGATCAGCATACCTATAGTCAATACGAATATGCAAGAAGTCAGATTTGCATTTATCCCTTTAGTCATGTACAAAAAAAAAAACGTTTAAGGTCAGATCGCCATACGCTTCTAACACATCAAACAGTAAGAAATTTATCATTATTATTAATTTTTTTTTGACATGACTAAATGGATACACGCCCATTGAGGTAGTTTAAAGTTTATTTTTGTACAAAACTAAATGAATAAACTAAAGGGGTGAACAGGTATTGACTATGGGTATGCTGGTCTGATGGCGTATGCTCATCTGACAGAACACCAGAGAAGAACGGCACATAGAGAATGAGCGAGTCTGAGGTTTAGATCTGGACCTGCTGCTGTACTCTGAGGTCTGCAGCACCAAAAATCAGCCAGCAGGTTTACTGGAAATCAAACCTTCCCTAAATCTCTCACTGGTCCCAGTATCCAACTGTTCCAGTTTACTTTCCTGCTTATCAGTGACCAAAACCACCAACATGAAAGGTTCTTCTCCACCATCATTCATCCACCCTGCTGTATGTTTGACAGTAGGAATGATTTAAAACTATGTTAGCCTTGCAACTTTCATTTGTTTACTTCCTGCTTATTTATTAGATTATTAGTGATTTAAAGTGGGATGGAATTGGAATGCATATCATTTTAAATGCATGACCTACTTTTTAGTTTGATTAAAGCTTTGCCATATTTAACTGCAGTAGAATAAAGTGGAAGTCATTCACTGACCTGAAAATATTGGAGCTTCTTTAGATGTGAATGAAAAGCAGAATTTATTTAGCTGTATTAAAATTACATGGATTAAAATTAACTGCTTTTCTCCATATTCAAACAAAAAGCTGCATAGATTATAACACCTAGATTTAATTGGATTCTATTAGAGAGTGAGGAAATGTTTTTTTTTTAGATTTTTTCTGGTGGATTTCACTGGATATAAAACCAGAACTAATTCCTAGTGTGAATAGATCTTGTTTTTCAGTGTTTTTAATTTGACTGCTATTCACTGAGTGGTGATGTTATAGTTTATAATTTGAACAGTGTCTGCATCAGAAATGATTGGATCCTATTGGACTGAACTGTTGAATAAAACAGGTTAAAGCAGAAGCTACGTTCAGACCGCGCGCTGCAGAGGCTGCAGGAGCAGCTGGTTTCCATGCAGAGTCAATGTCTGACGCATCAAGGTGCAGCTAAAGGTCCTGCAGCATCCAGAGCAGCAGGAGCAGCGGCGCCTCATGAGCTTCTGAGGCGCTTCATCATCAGCAGCTGCTGGAGTTGGAAACATTGACCTTTAGCCGCATCAACCAATGAGAGAAGCTGATCTGGGAGCTGGCAGGGAGTCAGACGCAGCACTGCTGATGCAGAGCGCTATGATCACTCCTCTGAAACAGTTTATTAACGCCTAAATTAACTTCAAATGTAGAAACCTGCCGGCAGAATATGTTGGCTTTTATTATCCTGCTGCCTGCAGTTTGTAGCACAGACCTGAAAAATGCTAACATCTACTTCCAGCCGCCACCAACAGGAGGGGAAAACCCCACTTTTCCACCGCGCAGCCAGAGCAGCAAAGATGCTTCAGAACTAAACTGATACAAGCATCAATAATGAAGCAGCAGAAATGTGCGTTTTCGCTGCTTCTACTGCGGGCGGTCTGAGTGTAGGATTAGGGAAATAGATGAAATTATCCAAATTAGCCCTGTATTTGGATTAGATTAAAATAAATCCATATCAATTTAGAATATTTTGGTGTCAACTGGGTAAAATTGTATGAGGGATTATACCTGTTTTTAAACTGAATTTATTATGCTGATTAAATAATAATAATTATCATCAGTATGAAGGTCAGTCAGCCATGTTGGCTTCTAGTTTTGGAGAAAAAAGGAAAATGTGAGAAAAAGGAAGAGAAAGTAGAATGAAGCGATGGGATGAATGTAGGCCAGCGCCCAGGGTGAGGTCACGGGACACAGATGGGACGGTTCTGGCTCCAGTGAAAGCCTTGCTAACCTGCACAGCTACAGTAAATAATGAGCTTCAGCTGGGCGAGGGGGGGGCTGCAGGGCGGCGGCGATGGTGCAGGGAGGTCAGCTCACTCTTCATTAGCCTGTAATTGAATTTCCGCAGCCTGTGCAGGGAGGATGTTCAGCTCTCACTCTCCCTGCAGGGGTGAGCCGGCTCGCTCCGGCTCGCTCCGGCTTCCTAACCTCCCCAATAGTTTCAAGGTTAGCTGGCTAATGGACGACTTTCTCCGTGGATTTCTCTGCTCGCCATCTGTCCTCTGCATATCTGCCATGTAGGCGAGCAGGTACTCGCTGCATCATGTTGCTGAAGCAGCCTGGCAGACACCCTGCGGATCAGCAGGAGGTCACGTCTGGCCCTCAGGCGGTGACTCAACATGGGACCTACGCTGTCCCATGGAGACATAAAGACACGGTGAAGGACGCTTATTTAAGACCCAATTAAAAGAAATGCAGTCATGGTAAAATATAGAGTTTCCTTTTTTTAATAGCATGGTCAGTGTGACGCTTTACTACAGAATACGGATATTTCTCACTTTAAATCATTCGGTTCAATGTTAAACTGAATGATTAGAAAATAAACATAAAAATCATCCCTGTTGGAGGGTTTTGCTTCCTGTGGGACGTCCTCCTTTAACCTTCCTATTTAATCTGTTCATTTAATTGGAGTAAAATTTAATCACATTAGAAAGCAAATTGTGTTTAAATGAGTTTGTTTTCTGTAATTGGGATTCAGCTGAACAAGTTTGCTTTCTCTGTAACTTGGTTTAAAACGACTAACTGGGAAAATGTTCAAACCCAGAAGCTTTTTGTCTGGTCTGCTTCTTTCAATAATATAAAGCAAAAATACTTTTCTATCTGAAATTTCTCTAAATGGCTGAAAGTTTGCTGCTTTTTTAATTTTGCGATCATTCATTAAAGATGTGTTATTGTGACATCATTTAATCACTTTTTTTAACTGAATGCTTATTATTAGTTCCCTTAAGAATTCACATTAAACCGGTTTGATTTCAATTTTGTTTTGCTTTCTTACTTTTTGAAAGATTAACTGAAAGATATATTTGCTGAAAGGTTAAAACATTTTAAAATTGACCGCTTCCATTATTCTGTCACCTGAACTCTAGTACTACAACAAATACAATGAACAAGTCCCTTATTAAAGTACAAAATCAGTTTCCTTCATGATGAAGAAAATGTTCTTATTTAAAAGATTTTTATTGCAATTGAGATCGATATGGTGAATAATATTGCAGTAGATAAATATAATTGCATCAGCTGTTACATCTCACTATTGTGGTAAGTTCACACCAATTGTTAACAATGATATTAATAATGATAATAAATGAAATTTATTGATCTCACATTGGATAAATTCTCTCTGCATTTAACCCATCCCCTTGGGGAGGGGGGGGCTGCCATTGTGCGGGGAGCAGGGGGCTTTAGGGTCTTACTCAGGGGTACTTGCAACCTTCTCAGAGCACAAGCACAGAAATGAAAGAATAAGGTGCTAAGAACCTGTTAGCAGCAGGTATGAAGGGGAACAAACGTCCTAAATTCACACATATTGACATTTATTTGCGTCATTAAACCAATGAAGAGCCTGGGTTCAACTCCTGCAGAGCTGAAATAAAGAGCTGATGAAGCTCCATCTTTCAGGAGAAGCTCTAACTGCTGCCAGCTAACGAGCTAACGGGAGCTAGCATCTTCTTCGTCCCACTCCAAAGGCTATATGTAGAGCTCCCCCTACAGGTTTGGTGGGAAACAGTTCAGTAGATGTCAGCGGCTTATATCCCGCTGTGGCTATATGGATTTTCGATAAAGATATTATGACCAAACTTGACTGTAGTTTGACAATCAACCTTTTATTTCCTGGTACTTGCAGTTTTTCCCACAAATCTAAAAAAATAGCTTTTTCATTACGTCAAAGCAATTAAAGCCCTGCTGCTCTCTAGATGGCAATGAAAGAATAGAGCAGCCCAACAACCAGAGCGACTATCGATTATCCAGAGGGTCTGACCTCAAGATCTACAAGCGTCCAAGTTGAGGCGTTGAATCCTTTTGATGCTTAAAAAGGATTTGTTGTGAACGCAGCACAATGTTCATCAAAGCTCCTGTCACACCTTAATGATTTAGACCAGCTGCATGCCTGACGTACGGAAAATCTGGCAAAAACGCAGGCATATGCTGGATAAGTTATGGGAACATTTTGTATAAGGACGCTGGAACACGCTGTCCCATGTTGGGAAATTTTCAGCATGCTCAGAATTTGGTGTTAACGCCAACAACAAGCTTCTGATATCGTCAATGAGTAGCTTTACACACGCCGTACTACAGCACTGTAGTACTGTTGTTCTGTTCCTCTATGATCACTTCTGATCGTCTGATTTGGGACAGAGTACGCGTTCCTTTAAGCTTGATTTATGCTTGATGCTCAGCCAGTCTCCGGGGCCAAATTACTTCATTTTGGAATTCTGTCCGCATGGAGCATCTAGGAAAATTTGGCCAGAACAGGGAAAAACTGCACAGAGTAAAAATGCTGCAGACGCTGTTAAGGCAGTTCATTTTTCACAGGACGACTGTGCCTCAAGAAACGGTGAAGGAAAATGGGCTCCCTCTGAACCGCCACCGTAGATGGCGCCGAGGAGCCCTTTAGCTGTGCGGCGCAGCGCCATATTTAGCTGAGGCCGTCACAGTGGAAGACCTGGACCAAAATAACTAAATGATCAATATCTTCTGATGAACATAAATATCACTCCTTTTTTTCTACACATTTAATTTAAATATCTAGGAATATGTAGTGATATTGCAATTAGAGACTGACATTTTTTCGGGAATCCCACGGGTCACGGGATTCCCGTGGGATTCCCGTGGGATGGGAGTCAGCATTAGTAACGATCACGTGATTGGGACGGCAGACGGGAGCGGGAGCAAACCAATAGTAACAAAAAAAAAACTAGGATCGATGCCAAAAACTAAAATAAAATACAAAGAAAAAAAATCCATCACTGGCGCTGCCATTTTGTAGTTTTTTTCCTTGAAGCCACTATAATGCGAGTCAAAAAAACTACACGACCCAAAAACCAACAGGGCTTCCGCTCTGAGTTTT